>JAJJWW010013070.1:0-38718 GCA_023531295.1 Papaver armeniacum | reverse complement strand
AGAAGTTCTTTCCAAAATTTGTAATGCGAGGATTGGTGCATATGGTAATCAACCAATTATGAACATGTCAAATATACACTTGTTTAGAAGAGTGTCCATATAATTAAACTCCGCGCCAGGCGTATCAAGCAGGCTGAATAGACATGGTGACGTGGCTGGTGATTTGGTTGTTGTATTAATTCATTCAACGTGTCATTGTTAAACACCAAAACCATGTGGATTGGTTCTCTCCTTTCCAGGATTCCATCTTCATATCCCTCTCCTTTCCATCACTATAAATAATGTGTTTCTACTAATTCAAATCATATTCAAGATCCAGGATTTAATAATCTAAACATTTATGGAAGAAATGGAGAAAATAATATTATTAGTGGAATCTTCCAGTTTGTCACTGTCTATTTGTCTGTTTTGCTAGAGTTGACTTCGAGGGGAGCGCTAGTAATGACACCATCTCTCTAGTTGAAGAGATCTTTAACTCCATCCTGTGTGTCTCCCTCTTCTTTCTTTCAATTGATCTGAAACTCATTTTTCGTTTGTTTTTTCTTCTTATTTCGTTTTTATTGAAGTGATGAAAGTAGTAGACTTCACTGTTCTTGGTATATATTATATCTTTTTGTCTTCTAACTTATGTTAATATCCTTTGAATTGAAGAATCCGAATATAAATAAAAATGGCAGCAGAAACACTAGGGAAAATGATCAGCAACGTCGACTTGGATACTGCAGATCCCTACTTAAATTTAGAGCGTAAGGAACGCAAACCACCTATATTTAGAATACCGACTTACATCAAAGATAGGAATAGAAAATCGTTTGAGCCACAAATAGTCTCAATTGGTCCTTACCACTATGGTAAACATGAGTTGATGCCGATGCAAGTCCACAAGAATAGAGCTTTACTTCACTTTGTTAAGAGATCTAAAAAGTCGATTCAAGTTTATGATAGATTGATGGAAGATGTGAATCAGTTGAGGGTCTGTTACGAGCAGATTGACTCGATGCTGGAATGGAAAGATGATGCTAGTTTCGTGCATCTCATGCTGGTTGATGGAGTCTTCCTTTTGGAGTTTTTATCCGTGTTGAGGGGTAATCAGAAAAGAAAGACTATGCTGGTATTGATCCCATTGATGGACATATGTTGGTCTATGATGCTATGATGCAAGACTTGTTGTTGTTGGAGAATCAATTGCCCTATCAAGTACTCGCTACATTGCTTTCAGTTTCTGAAGGCTTGCAGCAAGAGGTAAAAAGAATAATAATAATTTAGTCTCCATCTCTCTGCTTTAAAACTTTTTTATTTTTTCTTGTAGACCATTGGGTGTAATTTTCTTTAGACATCTACTTGTATATCTCGCGTGACTGCCTATAACTAACACTGATAACTATTGGAAGTGGATTAAGACTGTTTTTGGACCAACGGGGTTCAATATGCAATGGGGATGGCAAGAAGTTACTTGGGCGATATAAAGATTATTGAAAAATCTTCTTGTAGGTCATACATAGTTTGTTCATGTCAAAGAATTGCGAAAATGGAAGAGAGCATCTATGCTGCTCATCTTTGAACTAGAGCAAGCAAAACTCATAAATTATGCAAAATGCCTGACCGAAATTCTTAGTTTCTTAGACTGTTAATAATATGCCATAGTTTTTACTGAGTGATCCAAAGCCTGATTTTCTTACTAGATCTCTGCAATGTTAGCAGCTAAAGATAACATGTGATAGTCATATGTTTGTGCAGACTGTACAGAGCATCCTATCTTGGAGATGATTTTTTATAAATATGGTTGTGCATCCTATGTGGATTAAGACTTTTGCCCTCACATACATTCTATTGGAGAAGCTCTAGCCATCCAAAGTTTTCCATATTCGAGCGGAAAGAAAAAAGTTAGACATCCTCTCGGTGAACCTCTAGTTTTAGACATTCACTTAGAGGATGTCTTCCCATCCTAGTCACACTTTGACTAATAAAAATCAATGAGAATAATAATGAAAGTAATTTTAACCAATTATATGCCTACAAATAAGTAAAGCAAGATGAAACAATCTAATGGGTTGGAGATAAAATTTATTTTTTCCTAATGTTTAGGATTTTATACCTAGAGGATGTCTTAAAAGTGATCCACATATGAAACATCCACATTCACCATTGGAGAAGCTCTTAGATATAAGGATGCTCCCCGAATCTCCGACGAAGATTTGTTTGAAAAGGTAACCGAAACTCTTATTTTCGTTGCAATTAAAGATATCTTACTTGTAAGTAGTGTTTCACTGGAAGTGTGTATCCTTGTTCTCAAGCAATCTGCGAGTCTCGATTAAATACAAGAGAGATAAACTTGGATGGTACCAAAGACCAATATCCAAGGATCAATCAATATCAAACCAACAACCAAAGGTTGGATTTCACTATCGATCGATACAACGCACAACCTGTGATATTTCAATTATTTAACAAAATATAATGCGGAATAGAAATAACACAGACACCAGAAATTTTGTTAACGAGGAAACCGCAAATGCAGAAAAACCCCGGGACCTAGTCCAGATTGAACACCACACTCGTATTAAGCCTCTATGTACTAACTTCGGTCCTGGACCTGTAGTCAACCCTAATCAATCTCACACCCGATTCAAGGTACAGTTGCGCTCCTTACGTCTTTGATCCCAGCAGGATACTACGCACTTGATTCCCTTAGCTGATCTCACCCATAACCAAGATTTGCTACGACCCAAAGTCGAAGACTTTAATAAACAAATTTGTATCACAAAGAAAAGTCTACAAGGATAGATAAATTTGTCTCCCACAGATAAACCTAAAAGTTTTGTTCCGTGTTTTGATAAAAATCAAGGTGAACAAGAACCAATTGATAAACCAGACTTATATTCCCGAAGAACAACCTAGTATTATCAATCACCTCACAATAATCTAAATCGTATGGTAGTGAAACTAGATATTGCGGAATCACAAACGATGAGACGAAGATGTTTGTGTTTTTTTATCTTGCCCTATCGGAGATATAATCTCAAGTAAATTATTCAATTGAACTCGTACGATAGAAAATGGCAAGATCAGATCGCTCAACTGCAAGAGAAGTAGTTTCGTCTGGCTTCACAATCCCAATGAAGTCTTTCAGTCGTTAATCGACAGGGTTTCGAGAAGAAACCTACGATTAAAGGAGAATCGACTCTAGCAAACCAACTAGTATCACACATGAGGTGTGGGGATTAGTTTTGCACAGGTGCTAGACATCTCCTTATATAATTTTCAAATAAGAGTTTGCAATCTAAGTTACCTTGGTAACAAAGCATTCAATAATCACCAAGTAGATGAAAACTGATTTATCCAAGATAATATCTTTCAACCTGTTAGATCGAAACTTAGCTTGTCACACACAAATGAGATGTATTCATTTAGGTTTGAGTAACCATACCTAAACGTGTACATAGGTTGGTTCACAAATGGTTTGACCAATGGTTAGCCACATGAGTGCTTTCATATTAACCGTATTCATCTTTCTCATAACTAGTTCAAATGACTCATAAGAACTAGTTCAAGAGTTGTTCAGTTGCTTAGGTCTTTATACATAAACACAATTGAAACAAAATCGGTTTGATTCATTTGAATCAATTCATGAAAAATATACCCACGGTTTGCAAAGATAGCATTCCTTATAATTTATTATTTTAAGTCCATGAACTACCGATTTGAGAAATAACTAGCTTGGGTATGCGTACGGGTATGGATACCTTAGCTACCGGATTTTGAGTTGGTTTTAGTTTCCAAACTCAACAAACTTTTTCGGGTGAAAAAGTTCCGCCAGTACGCGTACCTAAGGTGGCTGGTTTTTGAGTTCGTAAACTTCAAACTCAGCAGAATTTCACGGACGTGAGCCAGTATGCGTACGGGTACGCGTACCCAACCTGTCTCCTTCACCAATATCGCATGCACACTGTTGATGGTGGTTTTTATCTAGGGCTAAATTTGTAAAAGTCTACATACCTAACCCGGCATCAGATGTAGTAGACATTGATATGTCTATATTCCGAAGGGAATTTGGAGAATATATCAAAATCTGACGAGTACCTATGTCTCTCTTTGTATTATATCGAAACTCAACCTCCTGGATGAACTGTTCACTAGTATAGAGCTTAATGAGTGTATAAGATCCTAGATGCATTACTCACAAATGCCGGAGCCTGCTGAGTACTTTTTTGTGCTTTTGTTCCCTGGCACAACCATTAATATTGGTATGGCATGACAGATTTGTGTTCACTCGCAGCAGAGTGGCACACAGTCCCATGAGTTGTGGCTGGACCCATACCTGACGGCCCCAGTTTCCATTGACCAATCAGGTCGCTCTAAAGTCGCCACACTCACACCAGAAGTGTAGCCACGCCCATGCTTGGCCGGACCCTCTCCTTCCTACCGACCAATCAGGTCACTTTAAAATGCGCCACGAGCACTAAAGGTGTGGTTGCGCCTTATGTTTAGCCGACACCTTTTCTTGACCAATCAAGTCGCTCTAAACTCGCCACCATACATTAAAGGCCAAACGCACCCCGCCGCACCACCATACTGACTGGCAAGCCAAACGCGCCCTGCCGCAACAACATATTAATCGGCATACCAACATGCCACTCTGCCGTAGTAACATGCCAATGTGCCACAAATAACGCCACTACGTGCTAATCCACTTTCTATTCGTGGCTAATGCCATAACGGACTCCAATTAGGATTTCGTGATCGAAACAAAAAAATTTTAGCCGAAACCCTAATTTTTGGTCATAGCCCACAACATGCCATGAGCCACTTTATCCTTGGGCATGCCTCCAAGCCCTAACTTTGGCCACGACGCCAAATCCTGGCCTTGGCCACGCCGCCAAGCCCTAACTTTGGCCACGACGCCAAATCCTGGCCTTGGTCATGCCGCCAAGACCCGACTTTGGCCACGACGCCAAATCCTGGCCTTGGCCATGCCGCCGAGCCCTAACTTTGGCTACGGCGCCAAATCCTAGCCTTGGCCACGCAGCTAAGCCCTAACTTTGGCCACGACGCCAAATCTTGGCCTTGTCCATGCCGCCAAGCACTAACTTTGTCCACGACGCCAAGCCCTAACTTTGTCCACGACGCCAAATCCTAGCCTTGGCCATGCCGCCAAGCCACAGGCGTGGCCATGCCACAATGCCCATGACGCACTATGCCACTATTTTAGGCGCATGCCACTACGCTGCGGCTATGCCGCTATGCCATTAACAGTGCCAACGGAATGTGGTCATAATCAACGGCTACCATTCCTCATGAGATGCAATCTCAAATGTCAAGTTCGCCACCGAGCCGGACTTGTGGCAAGTTTTAGGCGACTCACCGCTTAAATCTAGTGATCATGGCTACGCCAGGCGCCACTGGCATACACCAAAAACGATACTGTGCCATTATCAGGCACCAATAGAAGATAGCCATAATCAACGGCTACCCTTCCTCATGAGATGAAATCTCAGCCATCCAAGTTCGCTACTGAACTGACAGACTTGGGGCCAGCTTCAGGCGACCAAATGCCTAAATCCAGTGGCCATGGCTACGCCAAAGCCATTTACACCACTTGTCACCGGGCATGCACGAGCCATGCCAGCCATGCCACATTACCACCGGGTACACCAAACGTCATCACGCCATTATCAGCGCCAACACAATGTAGCCATAATAAATCGCTACCCTTCCTCATGAGATGCGATCTCGATACCATCGAAGTTCGCCACCAACTAACAGACGTGTGGCAAGTTTTAGGCGACCGGCCAAGACGAGCCTAATAGCATAACATGCTATTTTCCTACGGAAATCCTCTTGATTTAAACTTGCCACACGTAGCAAAATGCTACATGTTTTCCACGAAAACACTCAAGACATCAAATATGTCACAAACCTGGGGATACTCATCGGGTTATTGGTCCGCGGTTTACATCGTGCGGCGTGCAATACGCTCGTTATAGGAAAGTGTCATGAAGAAGGACAATTAATGGCGGCAAGAAGTAACGGGGTGTAAACGGATCCACTTCCTTCATCATGGAAGCATGGGTTTCAGCGGTTATATCGTTACTCCATTCTTCCACCACTTAATCGTTTTCCACTTCCTACGAGACTAGGGTACTTTTTAATATGACTTGTATAAATAGGCTTCACCCGCCCCCACCAAATAACAAGGTTTTGGTCGGCAACATCACCGTATCCGAGAAATCACCAAAGAACCTGATACCTTTCATTCCAGGTTCACTTTCTCGATACAAGTCATAAAACGGCCACACCTTCTTAATCAACTATTCTCGTCTCAACACTTTCTTCGCTTCCCTCCCTAAGACCAACCCTTCTCATTCACTTTGTGATCGAAGAAAGCCTGGAACGACCATTTCTTGGTTTAGGCTAGGATTGTACAGATGATCTCTAGAATCAAAAGTACTCCCGTGCAGTGCATTGTTTATGGTTTAGATTCGTTTCTCATCCACACACCCAAAATTACCAAAATCGGCAGAAACAGTTTTCACCCACAAACAATTGGAGACCACATTGGGAGATTAATCTCTCGGTTGCAATATCAATTTTCAATTCCCAATTTAATTTTCATCCTAATTGGTCTTAGGCCAAATTCAAACCCATTTTCAATTTCCTAAATTTCTCAAGATGGTTGATCTTAGGAATGCTTCAGAAACCCTCAATCCATATTTTACTTCTCCTAGCACCGACATGTTATCCCTGAATCTGTTCTTTCATTCAAAACCAATGCCGAGGCTATGGAGTCTCGATATTTAACAACTATTCATGATTTGACAAAAATCCTGAATGATATTGTCGAGAATCAAGCTACTATTGTCAAGACGCAAGACGGAGTATTTACACTTTTTAAAGCGCTGACGGATCAACTGTCAAAGGAACCAAAGCGTATTCACTCCGTAGGAGGCGCTATCAACCATTCTTTTTGGATCAATGCTGATGGTGGTAGTCCTTTTTCCAAGATTCATATTCCTACTCCTAGTGAGGAGGATGAAGCGATCGTTGTCGTAGGCGTCAAAAATAAATTACACTTTCTTACTACTCAAAATATAAATATAGCAAGGGCAAGAAAGGATCGTTCCCACAGAGAGGACTAAGGTTGTCAAATTGTTTCGGTTTCCTATCAATAACACCGGAGGATTTTCTGATTTTTATATACTAAAATAAAATAAAAGCAAATGAAGAAAAGTAAACAAATAAATTCAAAGATGTGAAAACATTGGTTAAGGATTTCGTTTTCATTCACAAACATATTCTTATCTTAATAACTAGAATTGATATTTTAATCTCTATTTTATCAAAGGCCCTAGAATACCTTGATCGCAAGTATAACCCGCAAATCAACTCTTGTCATCAACAAACACATTAAAAGATGCGAATATGAATCCTATCTAAGAGAACAACCTAACGTGTAAAAGCACTAATCAAGTTTAATTCCCTAGATGCATTAAGTTCTATGAAATCAGGCCAATCAAAGCAATCGAACGTGTAAAAGCACTAATCCGATTTAACAAAGGTTATGGTTCACATAAGATCATAAGAATATATCACCACAAACTATAATCATATTTATGCTACTTGCAATCGGAATTATCACTTTGCGTATAATAACCCTAATCTAGCAATAAAGATGAAAGTAAACTCAACCGATTCACGACTCGACTAAACAAGCATTCAAGTCATGTAACAATATTGTTGGTGAATCATAAACGATAATACCTGAGACAAAACTAATATATCAATCAAGGATTCATGTTATGTGAAATCAAATTTATCCATAACCAATAGAAAACTCTAGCTCATGTTCATGGAGTTCATAACAAGAAAAAAAATCAGGGTTTCCATCTTTTCTAAACCCTAGAACAAAAGTAGAGGCAAAAGATAAGATAAAAGAGATCCCCAAAATCTATCTAAGCTTCCCTATATATAGAGTTTTATAACCTCTTCTTGAAGAAACTAGGAAACCTAGCAAAAATAGGAAAGAGCACCTCCTTAGGAATTGTGTCCCATGCATCGAACCCCGGTGAAAGTAGTTGCCAAAACTCGCCACAATTCCTTAACACAACTCACGTCCAAGGCTGGTCCACGTTCTAAGTTCGGCAAACAAAACAATTGGGCTCACGTCACCCAAGTCCAAATTTTTTTTCTCGTTATTGGCTTGTCGGTTCAGAGATCGATAGCCTATTCTCGTAATTTACTCCTATGATTGTCTTTTCGGTCTGTAAGCTTCCCCGTATCTCAACTCTTACTCTGAACTCACGTCCTCTTCTCCATCACCTTTTAACGCTGGGAAAACCCAATGACTGAGCTCGGTCTCCTCTATATTCATCGACACCATCTTTCCTTCCTCCACACGTTATCGCCATCTTCTAGTTCATCATTTAGTCACTGCCATTAATGACAGTAGTCCCTTAAACTCGATCTACGCTCATATGCTCTCGACCATTGTCCATTGTAGCCCCATTCTCAGACTCGGCCAACTACAATTCTTCACTGCTAACAGCCAACACCCATTCAAATAACGACATCAGCGTCATCAATCCAAGCTTCATTAATGGCGGCAGACTCATCTTCAACGGACCGCAACTCCATCGACTACCAAAGAAGACTCCATCTCTCGCAAGATCCGTTCTCGAGCTCTATCACTTCCGATCACCACCGACCATCATACACAACGAGTTCCACCATCACAGATCACCAACTACCCCAACAGCCTCCTATCGATCATGACAACAAACTTTCTCCATCATCGGTTCTATCACCGCAAATACCCATTTCCATTTGACTACATCTTGTTTCCCTCGAGCTCCACTGGCTCTCATCACAAAGCTTACTATCATCTCAGTTATTGCACCTTCGTAGCTCCTTGCTTTAGTTATCATCACCATTTTGTTGACAATCACCATAGATGCAAACTCCATGTCTAGAAACCCATTAATCTTCTCGTCAGCTCACCCATCCTCCGGATTCCATGGCGCAGACTCGAGCTCATCTCACTTCACCTACAACAACCCATCAACCAACATCACAGTGCCAATTACCAAAAACACCATCTCTTCTTCTTGCTGCCATAATCACCATCGACCACAGAACCAAGATGGTGAATGTGTTATTCTGTCGAACAATTGATATACATACACAACCTGATGGTGTTGTTGTCCGTAGAGCAATCATCCTTTGTAGCTCTCCAATCCCCTGCAAGTTCAATCCAATACAAACCCATAGTTCAAAAAACTATTCAACCACTCAGAATCTTCACATTCAGTCCCCGACAACATCAAAACATATCCATGTTATTCTGTCGAACATACCCAGACTCGAGTACCGGTTCCTTCATCTTGAATAGCTGACCTAACCCGACAACATCAAAACATATCCATGTTATTCTGTCGAACATACCCAGACTCGAGCACCCCATCTCGTCTCTACTTACGAACCGGTGACCAAGGAAATGAGCCTGATTCTCTGCTCGTGAATTTTGGTTTCAATGGAAACCTAATTTTTCTCTCCTTCTCAGATGCACATGCTAGCACTAGCTCACACGTACAATCGCCTTTTCTTCCACCGAGTGCACCAATTAAATAAGCCCGACTATTATGATGTTAAGGCCATGACTTATGGCCAGTTTGGCCCAGCACCCACTACTGCCATCTCTTGTAAACACAGAGAATTAAAATTCTCTTTTAGCTCCCGAATAGCCAGCAACGTCTTATGGTCTTTAAAATCAGTGCATTAGCTGACAAGAGCTTGAGCGTCCGATATGCCCACGCAATTTTGCGTAGTAGTTTCCATGCAATGACAATTCTATCTCTTTTGTGGCCAATTGGACGATTTCTTGTACTTTTCGGGAATAAGCTCCAAAATTCCCATAAAATATAAAAGAAAGATAACAATGCAATTTTGCAAGAAAACTAGCTAAGAAAGCATAACCAATTGATATTTTGAGAGGTGGTTTTATGCACCTATCAAATTCCCTATCAAATTCCCCCACACTTAAACTTTGCTAGTCCTCGAGCAAACAAAAAAAAAAAAATACACAACAACATTGTGTCGTCGAGGCTACGGTCACACTTAGCACGTATAACAAGTCTTTAAACCCCTAGGTGTCCCTAGTGGACGAGTTATAGTCTCGTGAGGGTTTACTAGAGATATACCCACAAAACCTATTTTTCCAACTTACTAGTTCTCCGTAATGATAGCATCCAACGCGCTAAGAAGACATAGAGATTCTTCACACTAGTGATAAGAAGTTAGACACATAAATGAACACAATCTCATCCTTAAAAGTTGAGAGAGAAATAACCATCCCTTATCGAAAGAAATTCGGGTTCGAAGTGATCAAAAGTCTCGACTCAGCCTCACAAGAAAGGGTTTTATGAAGTTGCTCTCAATAATAAACAACTTTTTATGGGTCACACATGTGTCCGGTAGGAATGAAGAGAGAATCTGTGACACGTTGAATGGTAGGAAGGCATAACCCTCTAAAATGTTTTGAAAACCCACATCTTTTATCATTTTTGAAAACCCATTTTTATGACGATCTCTACGAAAGGAAATCAACCACTTAACGAAGGTGGGAATATGCTTACTTACCTCGTTATCCATTCGACGTGCAGCTAGCACCACTCTCACAGCATCCATAGAAACGTCTTTGGTCTTCAATCGGTGTCTTCATCTTCGTCTTCGGTCTTCAACTCTTGATGATAACTCTTGAACTTCGTAGAATCTTGACAATGTGATTATTTCCTCTAATTCCTTGTTGCTTGAAACTTCATTATAGATATTTCTTCTTTCCATTGGCTTTATTGAAAGAATACAAAACTAAAAACGAACTATACAAACCCAAAATATGATACACCACATTTTTCTTGTTTTTTTTTTCTTTTTCCTTCAATTTTTTTTATGTTTTTTTTTTTTTTTTTTTTTTTTTTTTTGAAATACAATGAGACAAGAAAAATAAAACAAATACAAAATGAAAATAAAACAATAAAACTAGTAATGAACCTAAAGAAATTTTCTCTTTACTTGTCTTTTTTTATTTTTTTTTATTTTTTTTTCCAGACAAGAGAAAATAAAATACAAAAAAAAAAATGTAAGTACAAAGGCCATGGTGTAAGTACTTTATCGCTCAATTCTTCACAACTTGTATGTCTTGATATTATAAACTTCTCGAACTCTCATCTTGATAATCTTCATTCTTGTACATAAAGTCTTCAACTTGTAAAAATTCTGCTCCTTATCTTGTTGCTTTACTTGAATCTGAAATCTGCTCATTTTTGTATTGTTGCTTGTAAACCTTGAACGTCTTCAACTTTCCTTCGAATTCGTGATGCTCCTCTTGTTGATGATGATAGTGTTTCTATGGACCTGTTGGTGTCGAGAGAGATAAAGTGGATGGTGCTAACTGCGAACAACATTACAAGTGGTATGTAAGTTAGCAATTCGATGTCACCATCATGGTTGATAAAAATAGCACTCAAGAGATCAAAATAGTGCTTCTATTGGTTGGAGGTTGGGAAGCTCACCATTCTGCCCGGAATTTAAGTATGGTGACACACACTCTAAAAGCACATATTTAGACAGGTACAAAGAATTGAAGGTCGGTGCCTCACATTATGTAACATGGGTAGTCTCCAATATAGGGGATCACTACTCTAATAACGAATTCAGTCTGCACCTTATTTGCCATTGGCATGGTTAAATCTAACTTTAACTCTCATACAAGTAAGAAAACCCAACCATGTTCTCTGTCATCTCTAATTTCAGTCACTCTTATGAGATTCTCGATGTAATCTTAGTGACATGTATACTATGTGACTCTAAACTAACTACAAGTTGGAGTTTTTATTCACTAATTTACACAAAAGTTGAAAATTTATGAAAAATTTACAATGCAAATGCTTAACCACTCCCCCACACTTAAACTTTACATTGCCCTCAATGTAAATTGAATCGTCCAAAGAAAGTCAAGGTGGGAAATCTTATAATGATATGCGACAAGAAAAAGTAAAAACAAGAAAAGAAAAATTAAAAGATAAGAGATACAAAACCTATGGGTTGCCTCCCATGTAGCGCTTGGTTTAAAGTCGTCAGCCCGACTATATCCTTGCAAGATTCATTCCTCATATACCAAAAATCGGAAAAGTTGGGGATCCTTCCATATAACCTGTTTTCCAAACACTAGCTTCACACAAATATTTGTAATATAAAACAGAAACGAAGCTATTAACCGATAAAAGTTTCCCCCACACTTGGAAGTGTATAAAGAATATAGGAGTCGGGTACTTCCACGGTTTCTTGTTCCAAAACCTGCATAGTATGAGAATCAAGTATCTCTAATGGCGGAAAACGATAAACAAAGTCATTCAACAATATTCTCGAAGCACATACATTCAAACCAATAAGAGGTAAAGGAGAAGAAACAATAGGCAACGGGTTAGACAAACCCTGCACAATATTTCGTATCACGGAATCCTCTTCATCCTTGAAAAACTCAAGTGAATTACTCACCTATTGTATATCATGGTCCTCTATCAAACTTTGCAACCATTCTTCATCCGTTTCTGCCTTAACCAAAATCTCAGCATCAACATTTTCATTACAATCATTCACAATTTCAATTGGGTCTTCCACAATATTGGTCATACCGGTTTCATTCTCAACATTCTCCTCTTCATTAGACTCAAACCTTGTTGCAAAGTTGTCATCAAATATCTCCAAAGGTTGGTCCTTTTTAACACAATCATCTTCATCTTCATTTTCAGACTCACCATAATAAGAATAAGTCGTCGGTTTCCCAACCCTTATCATGACGTCGATTAAGTTCCATATGAATGGTCCTACTAATTTCATCGACAAGCTCTTCCGAGGCTCCATCATCTTCCAACTTGTATAATTTTTGCGCAAGTTTCTTGACGTTCACACGCTTACCACCGCTGGCTACAATAGGTTCTCTTTCCCATGACTCTTCCCTTTGAATGAGTGAATGATCATAACTACGATCTGGAGTCGGGTAAGAAGAAATGTTCCAAAAATTGGTTTGTGCGACGTTCTCTCTATCACGGTCAAGTTGGTCTAGCCTTTGTTGCATGTCTTGTAATCCATTAAAAATCTGCATACAACTCGAATAAAGCCAATTAGAAGTAGAATTATCCCACCTAGGTGCTTCACTTACATACCCACTACAAGGTTGTTGTTGGTATGTATGAAAATTACCATAAGGTTCTCTAGGATATGCATCATAGCCAATAAATTGGTTTTGATTGTATCCCATAGATGGTGGGTAATTGTCATAATGTTGAGGTTGTTGAGCATCGTATCCATCGATCCAAAATGCTCCGTACATAGTAAGTACCTGAAACAAGAGTTCTCAAAACTATGTCAAAACCAGAAAATAAGAAAACTAAAAATAAAACTAAAAACAAAAATAAGAAACCAAAAACAAGTGACAACCGCTGCCTCCCCGGCAACGGCGCCAAAATTTGATCGTTGTCGTAGGCGTCAAAAATAAATTACACTTTCTTACTACTCAAAATATAAATATAGCAAGGGCAAGAAAGGATCGTTCCCACAGAGAGGACTAAGGTTGTCAAATTGTTTCGGTTTCCTATAAATAACACCGGGGGGTTTTCTGAATTTTATATACTAAAATAAAATAAAAGCAAATGAAGAAAAGTAAACAAATAAATTCAAAGATGTGAAAGCATTGGTTAAGGATTTCGTTTTCATTCACAAACATATTCTTATCTTAATAACTAGAATTGATATTTTAATCTCTATTTTATCAAAGGCCCTAGAATACCTTGATCGCAAGTATATCCCGCAAATCTCCTCTTGTCATCAACAAACACATTAAAAGATATGAATATGAATCCTATCTAAGAGAACAACCTAACGTGTAAAAGCACTAATCAAGTTTAATTCCCTAGATGCATTAAGTTCTATGAAATCAGGCCAATCAAAGCAATCGAACGTGTAAAAGCACTAATCCGATTTAACAAAGGTTATGGTTCACATAAGATCATAAGAATATATCACCACAAACTATAATCATATTTATGCTACTTGCAATCAGGAATTATCACTTTTGCGTATAATAACCCTAATCTAGCAATAAAGATGAAAGTAAACTCAACCGATTCACGACTCGACTAAACAAGCATTCAAGTCATGTAACAATATTGTTGGTGAATCATAAACGATAATACTGAGACAAAACTAATATATCAAACAAGGATTCATGTTATGTGAAATCAAATTTATCCATAACCAATAGAAAACTCTAGCTCATGTTCATGGAGTTCATAACAAGAAGAAAAATCAGGGTTTCCATCTTTTCTAAACCCTAGAACAAAAGTAGAGGCAAAAGATAAGATAAAAGAGATCCCCAAAATCTATCTAAGCTTCCCTATACATAGAATTTTATAACCTCTTCTTGAAGAAACTAGGAAACCTAGCAAAAATAGGAAAGAGCACCTCCTTAGGAATTGTGTCCCGTGCATCGAACCCCGGTCGAAAGTAGTTGCCAAAACTCGCCACAATTCCTTAACACAACTCACGGCCAAGGCTTGTCACGTTCTAAGTTCGGCAAACAAAACAATGGGCTCACATCACCCAAGTCCAGCCCATTTTCTCGTTATTGGCTTGTCGGCCGTGAGACCGAAAGCCTATTCTCGTAATTTACTCCCTGTGATTGTCTTTCAGTCCGTAAGCTTCCATGTATCTCAACTCTTACTCCGTAACTCACGTCCTCTTCTCCATCACCTTTTAACGCTGGCAAAACCCAATGACCTGAGCTCGGTCTCCTCTATATTCATCGACATCATCTTTCCTTCCCTGTCACGTTACTACCATCTTCTGGTTCATCATTTAGTCACTGCCATTAATGGAAACAGTCCCTTAAACTCGAGCTACACTCATATGCTCTCGACCATTGTCCATTGTAGCCTCATTCTCAGACTCGGCCAACCACAATTCTTCACTGCTTATAGCCAACACCCATTCAAATAACGGCATCAACGCCATCAATCCAAGCTCCATTAATGGCGGCGGGACTCATCTTCAACAGCATCATAACTCCATCTACTACCAAAGCAGACCTCCATCTCTGCCAAGATTCGTTCTCGAGCTCTATCACTTCCGATCACCACTGACCATCATACACATCGAGTTCCACCATCACAGATCACCAACAACTCCCAGCGCCTCCTATCGATCATGACAAAGAAGCTTTCTCCATCATCGGTTCTATCACTGCAAATACCCATTTCCATTTGATCGCATCTTGTTTCCCCTCGAGCTCCACTGGCTCTCATCACAAAGCTTATTATCATCTCAGTTCGCTGCACCTTCGTAGCTCCCTTGATTTAGTTATCAGCACCATTATGTCGACAATCACCACAGCTGCAAACTCCATGTTTAGAAACCCATTAATCTTCTCTTTAGCTCGGCTCCATCCTCCCGGATTCCATGGCAGACTCGAGCTCATCTCACTTCACCCACAAAACCCATCAACCAACGTCACAGCTGCCAATTACCAAAACACCATCTCTTCTTCTTGCTGCCATAATCACCATCGACCACAGAACCAAGCTGGTGGTTGTGCTATTCTGTCGAACAATTGATATACACAACCTAATGGTGTTGTTGTCCGTCGAGTAATCATCCTTTGTAGCCCTCCAATCCCCTGCAAGTTCAATCCAATACAAACCCATAGTTCAAAAAACTATTCAACCACTCAGAATCTTCACATTCAGTCCCCGACAACATCAACACATCTGTCATGTACCACACGGTTTAGTATGCGTACCCTATATCTGAATTAGCTGTTAGGGGGTGCAGTTAACCAATTGTTGGGTATACTCATCCTTATGTCATTTCCTCGAGTTCTGTAATGAGTAGATGAGTTACTAGCCGTTGAGATTGTTAGTGAGATATTGGTGTATTAAAGACCAATCATTCTTCTCCTAAGAAGGTAATGAAAACCTAATTAAAAATTCAATTGAAGTCTAGGCTCTGTTTATCAGAGAGAAGGTAGCTTGCTACCATTTTGATCCATTTTCTCCTTGTAGTTGTACTAGATACACTACAATTGGTATCAGACTCCATCCTGGAACCTTTAGCCATGGCCACCAAAGAAAAACTTCAAGAGATTTCCACAATTGTTACTCAACACACAGATTCAATCTCGGAGATGAAGACTGAGATTCTATCTTTGGGTGACAAGATGAATCTTCTTATTAATTTGATTCAATCATCTCATTCTACACCACCAGACCCTTCTGGATCGACGATTCCTCAACAAAATCCAGATGAACATCATACCGACTTCCATGAGCTGATTCACAAATTCACTAACTCTGACTCTCGTAAGTTTACTCGTACTCCTAAGGTCGATTTTCCACGTTTTAATGGTACTAATCCTCGTGGTTGGATCCTTAAATGTGAAAGGTATTTTAATTTGCATCGATTTCTGATGATGAGCGTGTTGATATGGTATGCCATACATTTTGATTCTTCAGTAGATTCATGGTTCTTAAATTACCAGCAGGGTAAATAGTTTATTTCTTGGGAATCTTTTAAACCTGATATTTGTGCTAGATTTGAAGATATTGCTCAGGACACCTATGTAGGTAGTTTCAATAAGCTCAACCAAACTACCACTGTAGAGGATTACTATGATCTCTGGGAACATTATAAAAGCTATATGGTAACCAACAATCCTTATTTGCTTGAGAGTTATTATACATTAAGCTTTATTAGTGGGTTAAAAGAAGAGATTCGTGATGCAGTGGTGCGATGTTCAAGCCCGAGAATACTTTGCCACAGCTTTTTATTTGGCTAGGCTGCAGCAAGCTTCTCTTCAGCACCAGCCAAAACAAACTAAATCATTCTCTAGACCATTTACACCTTCACCACTCTCGGTGTCCCACCCACCATCTTCCATCAAGCCTTTTTTCTCTACATCCTCTACCCTTACTAAGAACAATACCTCTTCATCATCCCCAATTGTAACTCACCCTCCTACTCCCACAAGAACCTCACCAGACAATTCTCTCCCACCTGTTAAACGACTCACCCATACACAAATGCAGGTTAGGAAATACAAAGGACTTTGTTATAACTGTGATGAGTTTTACAGACAAGGCCATAAATGTAAAACTCAACAGCTGTTCATGTTAATTGTTGATGATGATGTGGAGGAACCTGGGTCCTTATCTACTGAAGAACTCTCTGATGCATCTCCTTCAACTTCAGATTCTACTATTGAGATTTCCTTACATGCCTTGACAGGGAATATTGCTCATGACACTATTAGAATTCATGGTCATCTTAACAAGCATCCTATGGTTGTGCTTATTGACACAGGCAGTACTCATAGTTTTATTGATGCTGCTCTCACCTCTAAACTAGGCCTTCATGTGTCACCAACTGGTCAGATGCTTGTCACCGTTGCTAATGGAGATAGCACTATCATCAAGGGTATTTGCCATCACCTTAACTGGGAAATTCAAGGACATCAATTCTCTGAAAGTTTACGAGCTCTTCCTCTAGGTGGTTGTGATATTGTTTTGGGAGCTGACTGGTTGCGCAAACTTTTGATGTTACTTTTAACTTCCGATATCTTGAGTATTTCTTTTGTACATCAAGGCACACCAATTACCCTTCAAGGTACTTCTTCTAAACCTTCCTTGAGCCTTCTCAGTGCTTCTTCTCTTAAGAAATATTTAAAGAGTAACACCCCTACACTCATTGGCCAGTTTTTCTCAATTTCTATTACACCTATACTACCACCACCACCACCTGCAATATCCACCCTTCTCGACAGTTTTTCAGATGTTTTCCCGGAACCTAAAGGACTTCCTCCTTCTCGGTCACTTGACCATAAAATTCCACTCAAAACTGGTTCTGACCCAACTTCTCAAAGACCATACAAATGCCTTATGTTTAAAAGTCTGTGGTCGAATCCTTAGTCTCTGAAATGCTCTCCTGCAATGTGATACAAGCCGGTCATATCCCATTTGCCGCTCATATTCTCCTTGTTAAGAAGAAGGATGGAACTTGGTGTTTTTGTATTGATTATCGTAAACTCAATGACATAACTGTTAAAGACAAATTTCTAATTCCACTTATAGAGGAATTACTTGATGAGTTGAATGGTTCTATGGTATTTTCAAAGATTGATCTTCGTTCTGGATACTATCAAATTCGAGTTTATGCACCTAACATTCACAAGACGGCTTTTCGCACCCATCATGGCCATTATGAATTCGAGTAATGCCTTTTGGGCTTACTAACGCTCTCCGAACTTTTCGGGCTCTAATGAATGAGATATTTCAACCATATCTGCGTAAATTCATCTTTGGTATTCTTTGACGATATCTTAGTTTAAAGTCCATCCATGGAGGCTCATATGGAGCATTTACATCTTACATTAGCTCTGCTAAGGAAGCACTCTCTGTTTGCCAAGTTATCCAAATGTGCTTTTGCTCATCCACAGCTTGAGTACCTTGACCACATTATCAATGCCAAGGGTGTTGCCGTTGACTCTGACAAAGTCGCAGCCATGGTTCATTGGCCACAACCACAAACACTGAATCAACTCCGAGGGTTTTTAGGGCTTACAGAGTTACTTATCGCAAGTTCATCAAAATCTATGGCAATATCTGTAAACCTCTCATAGACTGCTCAAAAAGGATTCCTTTACATGGTCTCGATGCACTTTGCAACTCAAGCTTTCTGCCATAAAAACTGCTATGACCTCGGCACTTTGGTTTTGGCTTTTACCGCATTTTCTCACCATTCACCTTGAGATGATGCCTTTTCCATAGGGATTGGTGCTTTGTACTAATGCAAAATAGTAAACCAATTGCCTTTCTAAGCAAACCATTGGGTCCTAAGGTAGTAGCCTTGTCTACTTATGAAAAAGAATTTTTGGCCATAGTCATGGTTGTTCAAAAGTGGAAGCACTACCTATGCAGTCAATAATTTATCATAAACACTGATTATCGAGTTTGAAGTACCTCATAGATCGGGAAGTTATCAATCGCCTTGCGGCGAAATGGTTAGTCAAATTAATGGGTCTTGACTATGTTATTAAATACAAAAAAGGGTCGTAGAATCAAAGTTGTTGATGCCTTGTCCAGGTTGCCCTCTTCTTATTGTTCTTAATTTTCGCATATCTCAACCTCGGTGGAGTGCAGACATTATCTCCCGGCCCTGAATCGGACTCCACTTTGCACTTCAACTTATTACTCAACCACCGTCTCTCCAACACAAGGCAACTATTCTTATGCACAGGCATCTTGAGGTTCAAAAGGAGACTCTACATTGCCTCAAAATCGACATAAGATCTTCTATATTACACTCCTTACATGCATCGGCGGTTGGGGGACATTCGCATCCATGGCACCTACCAGTTGAGCTAGAACTTCATTTTTTTGGCCCAACATGAAGACTGATATTATCAAGCTTGTAACCTCTGTGATGTGTGCCAACGCAACAAGGAGATCACTCTCTTCCGGGGCCTACTCCAACCACTTTCCATACACGATCTTGCTTGGAAACACATATCCTTAGATTTTATAGAAGCCCTTCCAATGTCATTTAAAAAGAATGTTATCTTAGTAGTTGTAGACAGATTGACAAAGTATAGTCACTTCATTCCTCTAGGCCATCCATTCACCGCCATGACAAGCTAAGGAGTTTCTTTCTCATGTGTTTAAACTTCATGGCCTTCCTAGTTCAATTGTGAGTGACAGAGATAAGATTTTCATTAGCCAATTCCGGCAAGCTATGTTCAAATCATTGGGAACCACCAAGAAGCTCGGTTCGCCTACTATCCTCAAAACCGATGGGCAAACCGAAAGAACTAATGCATGTGTGGAGCAGACTTGAGGTGCATGACAAGTTCTCACCCCAAACAA
Source organism: Papaver armeniacum (assembly GCA_023531295.1). NCBI lineage: Eukaryota > Viridiplantae > Streptophyta > Magnoliopsida > Ranunculales > Papaveraceae > Papaver > Papaver armeniacum. Next base: position 18,754 of record JAJJWW010013070.1, on the reverse strand, counting down.
TGGTCGCACTGGTTGGCTTTAGTGAGTGGTGGTTTAACACCAATTACCACTCTAGCCTCAAGATGTCACCCTTTCGGCATTATATGGATATACTCCTCCACATCTGGTTTTCCAATTCCCTTTTCTACTTCTTTTGCTCTTTGTGGAGAATTATTTGTAGGAAATGTACATTATGTTACAACTGTTGAAGAAGAACTATCCAAGGCACAAAGTAGGATGAAAAATTTTGCGAGATAAAAGAGGTCCGATGAAGCTTTGAAGTGGGTGACTTAGTTTTCTTGAAGCTACAAACTTATAGACAAACATCGGTTGTTGTGAGAAAGAACTTCAAGCTCTCGGCCAAGTACTTTGGGCCTTTTGAAGTCTTACAAAGAATTGGAGTTGTTGCCTATAAACTCAAGCTTCTTGTGGGGTCCAGAATTCATCCAGTCTTTCATGTTTCACAACTGAAGAAGAAGATAGGATTGCAAGCTGTGTCATCACCTCAACTTCCCCTAGTGGACCATGCAAGTCAGTTTGTCATTGAACCCATTGCTGTTTTGAACACTAGAGTTACTGTCAGGGGAACAACTCAAATTCCACAAATCTTGGTACAATGGTGCAACTCGGACCCTACCGACTCAACATGGGAGGATGATGCTCATATTCAAGCTCAGTTCCCAAACTTCATCCTTGAGGACAAGGATCTCTAAATGGGAGGGGCAGTGTCATGTACCACACGGTTTAGTATGCGTACTCTATATCTGAATTAGGCTGTTAGGGGGTGCAGTCAAGGTAGTCAATATCGGTTGTATAGGCCGATATTATAGGTTTTTATCGTGTATCGGAAAAAAAAACCGTACGATATCTAAAATATCGACGATACAAGGATGGAACGATAAAAACGCTCGTATAGGCCGATACAAACCGATATATCGGGTTCACTTGTACACTGATAATATCGGCAAGAGTAATTTAGTAGAATAAATTATTTATATATTAAAATTTATAAACAAAACCTTTCCTTCTAATTATATTTTTCCTCTATACCCTTGAAAACTCAATCTGATTCAGTAATGATGTTGGAATATGATTGAATTTGTACAGTGAATATTTTAATCTTGAGAATTAATGCATCATATGAAACCAAAAATTTTAGATTGAAATATTTATAAATATTTAAAATTCTTGGTTTTAATGATGTATCACCTGTAAAAACCGATATAATCTTTTGTATAGGTGAATCTGACCGAGCCGATACGGTACCGATACACGATATTAACTACTTTGGGTGCAGTTAACCAATTGTTGGGTGTACTCATCCTTAAGTCATTTCCTCGAGTTCTGTAATGAGTAGATGAGTTACTAGCCGTTGAGATTGTTAGTGAGATATTGGTGTATTAAAGACCAATCATTCTTCTCCTGAGAAGGTAATGAAAAACCTAATTAAAACTTCAATTGAAGTCCAGGCTCTGTTTATCAAGAGAAGGTAGCTTGCTACCATTTTGATCCATTTTCTCCTTGTAGTTGTACTAGATACACTACAACATCTCCCTGTTATTCTGTCGAACAATACCCAGACTCGAGTACCGATTCCTTCATCTTGAATAGCTGACCTAACCCTTCAACAACACCCCATCTCGTCTCTGCTTACGAACCGGTGACCAAGGAAATAAGCCTGATTCTCTCGCTCGTGAATTTGGGTTTCAATGGAAACCTAATTTTTCTCTCCTTCTCGGATGCACATGCTAGCTCACACGTACAGTCGCCTTTTCTTCCATCGAGTGCACCAATTAAATAAGCCCGACTATTATGATGTTAAGGCCATGACTTATGGCCAGTTTGTCCCAGAACCCACTATTGCCATCTCTTGTAAACACAGAGAGAATTAAAATTCTCTTTTAGCTCCCGAACAGCCAGCAACGTCTTATGGTCTTTAAAATCAGTGCATTAGCTGACACGAGCTTCGAGCGTCCGATATGCCCATGCAATTTTGCGTAGTAGTTTCCATGCAATGACAATTTTATCTCTTTTGTGGCCAATTCGACGATTTCTTGTTCTTTTCGGGAATAAGCTCCAAAATTCCCATAAAATATAAAAGAAAGATAACAATGCAATTTTGCAAGAAAACTAGCTAAGAAAGCATAACCAATTGATACTTAGAGAGGTGTTTTTAAACACCTATCAGAAGCCTATGGTCACGCTGAATGGAAAGGTATCCACCAAGCTAACTTGTCTGCTCATGAAGATCAAAAGATGTTTCCTCAAGATCAGAAAGAAGACTCGTGGGATTTATCATGTTCTCATCAGAGTCCTCGCAATGAAAAGGTGATTTCATTATGTGCATCCTTCCTGGAAAATATCAATTCCCATATTGCATCAGAAGCTGCTAAGAGATCCACTGCTGCTTTACTCAGTCGATCCGAACCGTTCAAGAATGAAGAAGCTCGTAAAGACGTTCAGGAAAGCAGGCATCTTTCTAATAAAATATCCAACCTCCAGTCGATCGTTAATGAAGGAAGAAAGAGAAAAACTCCAGCAGCGGAACAACAACCCAAACGTGTGGCACCATCACATCATATGGCTTCACCCCAGAAGGTCGCAGCTAAGGTTCCTGTGCAACAACAAGAAACTGGATATGCTTCTCCAAACTTCCCGTTCCCGATCGAGAAAGTAATCGAACTCTTGGAAGTATGGATTCAAGACGATTTCATCAAACTACCTCATGTTAGGCGCCTACCAAGTGAAGAACAAATGGAAAATCCCAAGTATTGCCATTACTGATAGACACATTTTTGTGTCTAAATTGTCTCGATTCTTTATATTGATAGTGCTCATTTTTGTACTTATTATGGTGTTTTATGTGTGTGTAGGTATTTTTGGCCAATAAACATTTTTGGAAAAATCGGCTCGAAAAGTTGCGCCCGGAGGACACCTACTATTCGGACCCTCACAACGGATAAGGGGTACCCAATTACTAAGGGGCACCCTATTCACTATTCACCACCACCTGTTATGGACACTCCAGTTTGGTTAAGGGCGCCTCTCCTTCTTGTTCGTTCAAACAGCGTTTTGGCGGAAATTATTTCCATTCCTCGGGGGTCTGGATCATACTTGAGGATTTGGTGTGAGATATTCTCGTAGATATGGGTTGGAAACACCCTGTTTCACTTGAACAGGGAATGTATGTTGGCAAGATTCGAAAACTCAGGAGTTAATCTTCGGTTAAACAGGAAACAGAGGTTTGGAGAGTATCACGGGATTTTGGTGGAAAATATGTAAACTGCTGGTTGAAGATAAGGGAAGAATGGTTGTTGCTCGATTCTATAATATCATTGAGAGATTCTGGTACGTTAGATTTAACTCAGAAGACGCGTACAGAGAAGGAAAAGGAAAACATTCCCGTAACTTGCTGAAAAAGAGAAGAGAAGATAATCCGGAGGTTTCACCGATTGTTCGGAGGTCTGTGGCTATATAAGAGCTTTTGGGAGTTCCAAAAAGGGTTACGCAAAACTTTGGGGAGGTTTAGAACAACACAGAGAGCAAAATCACGATTTTCAGAGAATTGTTTCTGCTGGTGCATAACCAAGAACACGAAGAACAAAGGGCTATCAAAGACCGTCGTTTTCGGTGTCTTAGATACAACGACAAATCAACAGTGCATAAGTCGGCTCTTGTAACAGTCCATTGTAACAGCTCTTTGTAACGCCATTACAGCGTTGCAAGCAGTCTGTTTTATTAATTTTCATCCTTTTAATCATCTTTTGAGCCATAAACACATATTTTGAGATCATGATTAATATGAGGAGCTAAACCCCATTGCGTTGGCGATAGAGGAAGCTATTTTTCCAACAAAAAGTGGTATATTTTATTTTATTTATTTATTTGCAATTATTATATGATTATTTGCCTCGATTGAAAATTGTTTGAATGATTCTTGTTAAGCAATTGTGATTTCTTTTGATAGAGCATGCTTGGACTTAGGTTTTTGATGTTCTATGCTTCGGATTTACATTTGTTATTTTGAGAATCTACTTGTTGCAATAGTTTAGAATCAACTTGAATGAGAAAATTGCATGAATATAAATATTGGATTAAATCACTTTGAACTTGGAAAATAGTGGAATCTTAGCCTCGGTGTTTCTTTTAATATTGATAACATCTTTTCGAGTTTGCTATAATTTTTAGTGAGTTTTCTATTTTTGTTTTGAATTTGAGTCTAAAAAAATCCTTCACAAGTCTGAGAGGAACGACATCTTTCTTACCACTTTCTACAACAACATAAAAATCACATCAATTACCACAGGTTCGTCAATCATCCTACCAGTGAATGCAATGCTCTGAAATGCATCGTCCAAGAAAAGATAGATTCAGGGGAATTGCGCCCGGGGACTGGAGATCCTCTGTCTTTTCGCGGATTGGCATAGAGATGTTACATGCATAATAAAGGACGACCGGGGACTTCGCGGCCAGATTGCGTCACACAATAAACTCGAATTTGCAACCTGAAAATTCAGTTTCGTGGAGAGACCCTAAGTGAATAGCGTATGTGTCTGTATCGGACGAGAGCAAAAAGGGAATGGCTAACACCAATGTACCATCCGCAAGCGCAGTCAGCACGTCCCATGGCGTTACATCCTCTACCAATAACACCAGCGGCACCGTAAGCATCCCCTCTGACATGACACCTCTTATTACCAGAGCCAGAGCCGCCGCTACTCCTAATATTTCTTCGAGCATGACCGCCTCCAATCATCACCAGAGCAGTCACCACTTTTTGTCCGGACGAGAGACTGGAGGAGCCAGAAGAAACCAACCTTCCCATTACCATTATCGATTTAATGGAGAGACATGAAGTTCTTGCCAAAACTCATACGAACATGGCCACAACACAGAAGGAGCCTCTTCAACGTTTTTCTCCAAAGCCGCTCCGCTTTAACGTTCGCTCCCGAAGTCGCAACATTCTCCCCTGTAGCCGCCACTCCTCCTTGCCAAGGATTATGCCGTAGCCGCCACGCGTTCCTGCCAAGTATCGTGCCGTAGCCGCCACACTCCCCCTGTCGAGGATCATGAACGCAGCCAGCCAGGGTTTCTATTTGTGGCCACCTTTTGATCCATACCGCCAAAAGCTCATGGTCATGGACAGTTTACTCGCTCGTTTGTTGATACCAGCCAGAGCTTCACCGTAGCAACAATTACAGGATGCAAGACGACGGTATCTTTATCATGGTCAACCCACTGACCATACCAGATAGAAACATGTAAACCACACTTAGGGACTGAGGCTTTACACGGAATCCTTTCACTGTCAAAGCTCAAAAGACACGGTCAACCAAAAGGTCATAACCACGACAAGGTCATCTAATATTCAAGGGTGTAACGTAAGAATATCATCACCTCTCTGTCTAAAAGGCGCCTGCAACACTTTACGAGGCCGCGACGGATCCCAAGCCTTCTAGGAGAAAACAACTTCAGAAACTAAAGAGAAGTGCGACTGGGGACTGCAATGTCGACAACCATCAAAGACTCCAAAATCAAGCCACGAGATACATTCACATATCCGGCCACGCCATCGGATCTAATGTAGTATAACCGAGGACTGCTCACCGCATCCTGTTCCATGCAATAGTCCAAAATTCAAGATGATTCAAAGGATGTCGCTTGGAACGAAGTCCTTAAAGACTTGATATCAACACATCAAGAACTTAACGTCCTTATCAACTCATTTATTTCACCCAATGGCTCCTAAGATTTCGACCATACAAGCATCCACATCATATCATCATCGCAATCGTAAAGTCTAGGTACCAAATAACTCGAAGTCAAGGATGAACCAACAAATACAACCAAAATCTCCAAGATTAGCCTCGACATTATTTCATCCATACATCCCAAGAGCGCAATGGAGTTTGGTAAATTTTGAAATTCACTGGAGAGGTTAGATACTTGTTCTTCTGGAGTCAGAACCTTATTACACATTCTGGAGAAGATCGATGGTACTGTTGGGTGGATACATGCGAGAGAACCTACCTTGAATTCTCCTGGGTTGCCTTAATGTTGATTATAACTATTGGAGATTTTGATTGCCATTAATACTCTCTCTACCACCGCTAACGAATGAAGAAGAGGAGCCAGATGCTGCAGATGAAAGCACGGAGCCGGATGAACAACAAAAATGTAAGAGGGTCGATACCCCTTTTCATACGAACGTAGTTTCTAGAGTTTGAACAGAATAAGGATTCCTTATTGCTCCATGAACGAGAATAGATGACTAGGAGCACCACACTCATGCTCCATAGCCGAACAAGTAATGTGCCAATATATCCGCTTCATGACCGAACCATCAGCGCACCACCACGAGGAACACCAGTCGCTCAACCTACAACGCTCCATGGCTCCAACATTCCGTGGTCAAGCCAACTCTCCATGGATCCAGCACTCCGCGGTCAAGCCAACTCTCCATGGCTCCAGCACTCCATGGTCAAGCCAACTCTCCATGGCTCCAGCACTCCATGGTCAAGCCAACTCTCCATGGCTCCAACACTATATGGTTAAGTTAGCGCCAACGCTCCAGCATTACGTGATCCAACCAGCAAGCCTTCCAAGTGCCATTTCCACCGTTCCATGAACTGAAGCCATCAGCGCCACCAACACCATTTGGTAGCCAAAGTTCCAGCGCCACCCTCACCATTTGGTAGCCAAGTTCCAGCGTCTTCATCACCGTTTTTTGTAGCCGTTCCAGCATCATATTTTCACCATTCCACTGGATCAAGCTAGTTTCCACCATCCCATGGACTTAAGCCGCTCCACCATTCCACGGATCAAGCCGCTTCACCATCCCATGGACTCAAGCCGCCCACCATTCCATGGACCGAGCCAAGCGCATCTCCATACGTTCGGTGACCTGGCCGCCTAGCGCCATCCACCGATCCACGGACCAAGTTGCAGTGCCATCTCTGCCCAGCACCCTATGGCCAAGCCGGAGTTACGCAAAGTCGCCAATACAAGGATCACTGGAGAGGTTAGATACTCGTTCTTCTGGAGTCAGAACCTTATTACACATTCTGGAGAAGATCGATGGTACTGTTGGGTGGATACATGCGAGAGAACCTACCTTGAGTTCTCCTGGGTTTCCTTAATGTTGATTATAACTATTAGAGATTGCTTTGATTGCCATTGATACTCTCTCTACCACCGCTAATGAATGAAGAAGAGGAGCCAGATGCTGCAGATGAAAGCACGGAGCCGGATGAACAACAAAAACAGAAGAGGGTTGATACCCCTTTTCATACGAACGTAGTTTCTAGAGTTTGAACAGAATAAGGATTCCTTATTGCTCCATGAACGAGAATAGATGACTAGGAGCACCACAATCATGCTCCATAGCCGAAAAAGTAATGTGCCAATGTATCCGCTCCATGACCGAACCATCAGCGCATCACCACGAGGAATACCAGTCGCTCAACCTACAACGCTCCATGGCTCCAACATTCCGTGGTCAAGCCAACTCTCCATGGATCCAGCACTCCGCGGTCAAGCCAACTCTCCATGGCTCCAGCACTCCGTGGTCAAGCCAACTCTCCATGGCTCCAACACTATATGGTTAAGTTAGCGCCAACGCTCCAAAGATTCCGTGATCCAACCAAAGAAGCCTTCCAAGTGCCATTTCCACCGTTCCATGAACTGAAGCCATCAGCGCCACCATCACCATTGGTATCCAAAGTTCCAGCGCCACCATCATCATTTGGTAGCCGAAGTTCCAGCGTCTTCATCACCGTTTGGTAGCCGAAGTTCCAGCGCCATATTTTCACCATTCCACGGACTGAAGCTAGTTTCCACCATCCCATGGACTGAAGCCAGTTTCCACCATTCCATGGACTGAAGCCAATTTCCACCATCCCATGGACTGAAGCCAGTTTCCACCATTCCATGGACTGAAGCCAAGCGCAATCTCCATACGTTCAGTGACCTATCCAGCTAGCGCCATCCACCGATCCACGGACCAAGTTGCAGTGCCATCTCTACCCAGCACCCTTTGGCCAAGCCGGAGTTACGCAAAGTCGCCAATACAAGGATCACGGATTCCCCATGCCTCCTGCCAAAGGTTAGTCAAATTTTCCCTGACAATCTCTTCATGACTTGCGCTTTTGATTTTTATCCTTGTCTGTCACCATCTCATGCTTACCCCGCAACAATGCCACAGTTACGAGCTAAGCAATGGCCTTAATATTGATGGTGGTTTTTAGCTCTTGTATAAATTTGTAAAAGTCTATCTACCGACCCTAAGCATCGTATGTAACGTACATTGATATGTCTATATTCCGGGGGAATTTGGAGAATATATCAAAATCTGACGAGTTCCTATGTTTCTCTTCGTATTATATCGAAACTCAAGCTCCTGGATGAATTGTTCACTAGTATAGAGCCTAATAAGTGTATAAGCTCCTAACCGCATTACTCACAAATGCCGGAGCTTGCCGAGTACTTTTTTTGTGCTTATGTTCCCGGAAGAACCTTAATATTGGTATGGCATGACTGATTTGTGTTCACTCAGCAACAGTGGCACGGACCTCTCCTAGTACCAAGGTTAAGGCCCTTGCACAAAATATCTCTGTAGCAAAGAATAAATAGAGCCGCAGAGTAGGAGCAACAATGAGAGGAGCGTGGCCATGCCATAGGCTAACCGGCACCACTTGGCCACGCCCCATGCTACCTAACCGGCCCTTACTCATTCGTCGACCAATCGGGTCGCTTTAAACCTGCCACACTCCCATGAGTTGTGGCTGAGCCCATACCTGCCGGCCCCAGTTTCCATCGACCAATCAAGTTGCTCTAAATCTGCCACACTCACATCAGAAGTGTAGCCACTCCCATGCTTGGCCGACCCCTCTCCTTCCTACCGACTAATCAGGTCACTTTAAAATGCGCCACGAGCACTAGAGGTGTGGCCGCGCCTTGTTTGGCCCCTTTTCTTGACCAATCAAGTCGCTCTAAACTCGCCACATACATTAAAAGGACAAACGCACCTGCCGCGCCACCATACTAATCGGCAAGCCAAACATACCCTGCCGGAATAACATATTAATCGGCATACCAACATGCCACTCTGCCGCAGTAACATGCCAATGTGCCACAAATGACGCCACTACGTGCTAATCCACTTTCTATTCGTCGCCAATGCCATAACGGACTCAAAATAGGATTTCGTGATCAAAACAAAGACTTTTAGCCGAAACCCTAATTTTTTGTCATAGTCCACAACATGCCACGAGCCAGTTTAGCCTTGGTCATGCCGCCAAGCCCTAACTTTGGACACGACATCAAATCCTAGCCTTGGCCACGCCGCCAAGCCCTAACTTTGGCCACGACGCCAAATCCTGGACTTGGCCACGCCGCCAAGCCCTAACTTTGGCCACGACGCCAAATCCTGGCCTTGGCCATCCCGCCAAGCCCTAACTTTGGCCACAATTCCAAATCCTAGGCTTGGCCATGCCTCCAAGCCTTAACTTTTGCCACGACGCCAAATCTTAGGCTTGGCCACGCAGCCAAGCCTAGGGCTGCACATGGGCGGGTTTGGGCGGGTAATAACTAAAACCAACCTCGCACCGACAGACTACGGGTTTTTATTTTCATAACCAACCCCGCACCACAAACAGTGGGCGGGTTTTGTTACCCGCCCGCTACGGGTTGGGCGGGTTTAAGTTTAAACCTGCTTTATATTCAATAATCATTCACAAACATGTTTTAAAGTTTAAATAAACTACTTACTTAAGTTCTTGATAACTTAAAAAAACAAACATAAACATAACTACATAAGTCTTCATTGTTAAGCTTAAACAAGTACTAGTGTACATAGTACACTAGTACTTTCATTAAAAACAAGTTTAAAGTTTAAACAAAGATAATTTAAAGTTCGATTAAAACTTAAAAATAAAAGTTTCTGCACCAAATGCTAGTGACTCATGTCTCTTCTATTATCTTCAAGTCTCTCCTCCTAACATCCTCAAGGATCAAGGACTTCCGATTAGTTTTATCAATGGTGTATATTTAGCGGGTTTTCGGGCGGGTTTGGGTGGGTATTAGCTAAAACCAACCTCACACCCATAGACATCGGGTTTTTATTTCATAACCAACCCCGCACCCACAACGGGCGGGTTCAGATTAAAAACCCATGGGTTTAGCGGGTACGGGCGGGTTTGGGTATGATGGGAGGGTCTTGTGCAGCCCTAGCCAAGCCCTAACTTTGGCCACGACGCCAAATCCTGGCCTTGTCCATGCCGCCAAGCCCTAACTTTGGCCACGACGCCAAATCCTAGCCTTGGCCATGTCGCCAAGCCCTAACTTTGGCCACTGTGCTAAATCCTAGCCTTGGTCACGCCGCCAAGCCACAAAAGTGGCCATGACACAATCGCCCGTACGCTGCCATGCCCCTATGTCGTAGGCGCATGCCACTACGCCGCGGCTATGCCGTTATGACATTAACAGGTGACAACAGAATGTGGCCATAATCAACGACTACCTTCCTCATGATATGGAATCTCAGCCATCCAAGTTCGCCACCGAGCCGACGTACTTGTGGCAAGTTTTAAAGACCAGCCGCTTTAATTTAGTGGCCATGGCTACGCCGCGCCAATTACACCACAAGTGCAATGACATGCCGAGCCATGCCAGTCATGCCGCAACACCACCGGCATACACCAAAAACGCCATCGTGCATTACTGGTAGTCACCGTAAGGTAGTCATAATCAACGACTACCCTTCCTCATGAGATGCAATCTCAGCCATCCAAGTTTGCCACTGAACTGACATACTTGTGGCAAGATTCAGGTGACCAACTGCCTAAATCCAATGGCCATGGATACGCCATGTGCCACTTAGACCACCATGCCACTGGCATGCACGAGCCATGCCACTGGCATGCACGAGCCATGCCAGCCATGCCACATTGCCACTGGCGTACACCAAAACGCCACACAAGGTAGCCATAATCAATGGCTACCCTTCCTCATGAGATGCGATCTCAAATAATCGGTTCGAAACCGAACTAACAGACTTGTGGCAAGTTGTAGGCGACCGGCCAAGACGATCCTATTAGCATCACATGCTATTTTCCTACGACAAGCCTCTTGATTTTAACTTGCCATACGTAGCAAAAAGCTACATGTTTTCCACGAAAACACTCGAGACATAAATATGTCACAAACTGGGGATACATCGCAGTGGTATTGGTGCAGCTTCATACAGCGTGCGGCGTGCAATATGCTGTTATAGGAAAGTGTCATGAAGTAGGACAATTAATGGCGGCAAGAAGTAACGGGTGTAAACGGATCCACTTCCTTCATCATGGAAGCATAGGTTTCTGGCGGTTATACGTTACTCCATTCTTCCACCACTCAATCGTTTCCACTTCCTACGAGACCAGGGTACGTTATAATATGACTTGTATAAATAGGCTTCACATATTTCCACCAAATAACAAGGTTTTGGTCGGCAACATCACGGTATCCATAAATCACCAAAGAACTGATAACTTTCATTCCAGTTCCACTTTATGATATAAGTCATAAAATAGCCACACCTTCAGAATCAACTATTCTGGTCTCAACACTTTCTTCGCTTCCCTCCCTAAGACCAATTCCATTCTCCTTCACTTTGTGACCGAAGCAAGCCCGGAACGGCCATTTCTTGGTTTAGGCCAGGATTGTACAGATTGATCTCTCGAACCAAAAGTACTCCCGTGCAGTGTGCATTGTTTAGGGTTTAGATTCGTTTCTCATCCACACACCCAAAATTACCAAAATCGGCAGAAACAGTTTTCACCCACAAACACACACATATGCACGCACTTGGTTTCCGACACATAGATTTATATACTAATGTGCGAACATACTATATGCTTACATCCGTAGGTGGTTACATATTCTCAACTCTACATTTCAATCATTGAAACATTCTTCTATAATGTTATAACAGTTGTTAGACATAAAGAATCGACTATCGTCATCAAAGCTATTTTCAAGATTGAAACGTCATCATGACTTTCGTCAAGGGTAAAGATGAAGATGGTTAAAGCAAAATCTTACCAACACGTATTTTGAGAAAAAGATAGGCAAGTAAACTCCTGCCGGAAATAAATAAATGTGTATGTGTGATAACTATCATACTTATACGACTTTTGTCTTCGTAGGGAGATAAGTAGATATACTTTTGAGTGACAAGATGAGTTCAAGTCTCCACATACCTTTTGGTCGGATGAAGTTCCACTATTTCCTTGAGTAGTTCTTTTTCTTTGCAAGATAATCGCCATGGAGTCTGGAGCTCAACTATTCCTAACTATCCTAGACCGAGACTTACTCATACGTATACTATAAATCAAGACATATAGTTTTGATCACTAACATTGACAAACATGCTTGAGATAGCAACGCATGCGAGTTCGACCGAGCAATGCTCTAACAAAAATATAATAATATAATATAAATAAAGGGATAATTTAGTCATTCGCTATCAATAAAACACCCCTTATCCCTAAACAAAGAATAGCCTGATAACTTAATGGATGCACACAAAAAAAAAGATAAAAACATGACTCCCATATAGGGATGTCAATGGGATACCGAATTCTGAATTCCGAATTCCATAACCGGTAATCTGAGTTCCTATAAGTAATTTTCCGACATAACGGTTATCGGAAGTCGGTGACGGAAATTTACCGGTAATTATTTTCTTAACGAGACGGTATCGGATGAGGCGCATACCGGTTGGTTAACTACCGATACCGGTAATTATTGTCTATCGGTATTAATAAAACTCAGAATTCAGTCCAAGAATGCAACTTTTTTTGTATTTCTTTGTGATTTGTTTAGAAAGAACACGTAACTAAGCAAATTTGGCACATTTTATGTATTTAATTTATGTTTGGCACGGATTTTGAACTAAAACTTCTTATTTTAAACTGAATTTGGGTCTTAAAAACAAGTTATGTAAAATTGTGTCGATAACGGTATTTACTTAATTTTACCGATATCCTAGAACCTTAATTAAACGGCAATGGCAGATAGCATTTTGAGATTTCCGTCGGAAATTATCGGTATCGGAATTCCGATAAAAATTATCGGTAACGATGGAGGAAGTTACCGTTTCGACAGGTTCCGTTGACAGCCTTATTCCCAGAAAATGGTTCCTCTGAATCTCCCACTAGATGGGTATAACGTCAATTTCCCCTAAGAAATCCCATTAGATGGATATAATGTCAACTACCCCTGAGCACCCATGACTATCCAAGCCTAATTGTTCTGGCTTTGAATTGGTGTCCCCCGCAAGGCTCGGTAATATCTCATGTATAAACCATGTTAAAATGTTTAGGCTTGCAAATAGTCGAACGTGACGAGCTCGAAACCATGGGGAATGAACCTGCTCTCATGGCCTAAACATGGTTCCGCCGTGGTAGTCATGGTATCCTCTTGACAGCATGTCAAAGATATACTATAAACTAGTATGCATGTTGTTCAAAACAAAAAGATTTTGCACTGTATGTTAAAAAGATGTAACAATGCCTAGTCAACAATGTATATAGACTTATTCAACTATACTTCCTTTGGCCATCATGCGATAATTGTTTGGTCAGAAAAGAATAGTAAGGACTATGGAGAATCAACAAGTAAGTGACGAGTCTAGTACAAAACAGACTTGTTATTGTTACAAAAGCTATACTGTGAGTTGTATTTATGTAAAACTTTATTCCCCTACATGTTGCAAGTTCTGTGTCTGCTGAATCGGGTAACTCGGAGACTCGTCGAGTTATAAACTCAATAGCACAGATTGAAAACAACTCGGCACAAGACTTTGAGATATAACAAGTTCTTATTAATCCTAACAGTAATAGGCTAGAACCAGAACCTCTTTTAGTTAATAGAAGAGTATCTTTCTCTTCTTCTTCTTTTGAAGACGCTCAGGAACATCTCCCCTCTCCTATCTCTTCTGAATCAACTGCTTCTTCCAATTTTGCATCTCATGATAGCTCAATTCATCTTAGTCTGCATCCATTGCATATATCACCCGCTTCTCCTAAAACTCAACCTAAGTCTGCATTCAAATTTTCAGTCCCAGGTTTTCCATCTTCTTCATCATCTGAAGGGCTTCGAATCTTGGTATCGGATTCAGATAATCTGCTTAATATTGATCAATATGGCTCAAATCTCAAAGAACAGAATTAGGTAACAGATGTGCATTCACCAATTCCTTTCATTCTAGATTTCCCATCTGTGCAAATGGTCGAAATTCAGGTAACCCTAAACTTTAAGTATTATCTCCTTAAATTTGATACATTCTCTGCTCATCTCTACCTACATTGTTAATTGATAGTCTTGCATCTAAGTTAAAGCTCTTTATTATAATTTATTAACTTGATAACCTGATTTTAGCATGAAAATTATAGCATGGAATGTTCAAGGGTGTGGAAACCCTTTTACCCAAAATCATCTTAATCAACTGATTAATAGGGATAAACCTGAAATACTATTCCTTTCAGAAACTAAATCTAAGAAATATTTAGTTAAGATCATCCTAAAATATTATCCTAATACTCATATAGTTGATCTTATAGGACTAGCTGGAGGTTTAGCATTAGCATGGGTAGATGGCTTCTCATTTGAAATAGTTCAATGAAATTTAAATATGATCAACATTCTAGTTCAAACTAATTCTGAATCTAAGAATGGTTGTTAACCTGTTTCTATGGTAGTCCTTATCCTTCTAATAGAAAGGAAGCATGGGATTTCCTAACTGATATCTCTGAACAAGTAGATAAAAACTCCATACCATGGTAACATGATTTTTAGTCAGGAAGACAAATTGGGAGGATTACCCTTTGAGAAAACGGATAGTGAATATTACCAAAATATTCTCGTCTAGAGCTGGCCTTTTGCATTTAGGATTTAAAGGATATGCATATAATTGGAATAATCATAGAGACGACGTGGCTAATATCCAAGAGAGACTGGACAGAGTTGTAGCTAATATAGAATGAAGTACCAATTTCACAAATGCTGAACTCACTCATCTTGTAGCAGCTGGATCTGATCACCGTCCTATAGCATTAAACTTAGATACTACTTGTACCAAAATTTCTTACACATTCAATTTTATGACACTTGGAAAATAGAAAGCTCTTGTGTCCAAACCATTAAAGATTCATGGGACCATTTCATAAGGGAGAACCCTACTAATTCTTTGATTTTGAACATCCAATCCTTGCAAACCAACTTAGATCATTGGAAGAAAAACATTTTTGGCATTCCTTAAAAGCGAATCAAGAAAACTTTGTCCCAAATTGATAACCCGAATAACTCCAGTTATGTACACAAAAAAGAAGAAAAACTTAAGGCTAAACTTTCTCAGTTAGAAAACGTCTATGTTACTCAAGAAGCCATACCAAAACAACAATCTAGAGATAACATGGTTCAACTAGGAGAAAAAAACACTAAATTCTTTCATACTAAGACTATGAAGAGAAGAAAATGAAATAATAAATTTCAAAAGAAAATGAATGCCTTAAGAGGAGTGATAATGAAATAACTTTCAAAAGAGATGAAATGCAAAAATCTCTATTAAATTTCTTCTTAAACCTATTTTCAGCTCCCTCTCCTCTTCCCTCTCCTAATCCTTTATATTTTCAGAATATCCATTGTTGTGTCTCTAATGAAGAGAATATTATCTTAAACTATGTTCCTTTTGTTTAGGAAATTTGGTCAGTTATAAAAAAACTCAAACCCAATAAATCACCAGGACCAGACGGATTCCCAGTTAGTTTCTTTAAACTAAATTGCGAAACAGTAGGAGAACAAGTAGTTTCAGGTGTGCTACACCCTGAATTCAATAAAACTTTTCTTTTCCTAATTCCTAAGAGAAGACATCCTAATAAAGATCCTAGTGGTTTTAGACCAATTGGTCTTTGTAATACAATGTACAAAATTATAGCAAAGATTCTATCAAATAGGATGAATCACTTTCTTAACACTATCATCTCCCCCTTCCAAGCTGCATTTCTCTAAACGGCAAATCTCTGACACTATCATAATTTCCCAAGAGATAATTCACTCCTTTAAGAAAAAGAAAGTGAAACATGCTGGAATGGGAATCAAGATTGATATGTCAAAGGCTTTTGATAGAGTAGACTTGGAGATCTTGATCAATGCACTGAAAGCCTTTGGGTTTGACAATAATTTTTGAAACCTCATACATCAATGTTATCAACATCTTCCATTGCAGTCTTACTCAATGTTAGCCCAGGGGAGTACTTCAAACCATCTAGGGGGCTTAGGCAAGGGGATCCTCTTTCCCTTATTTATTTATCATTTGCATGAAGATTTTCTCCAGATTGCTTTTAACTAGTGAAGAAGAAAAGCTAATTAATAGCGTCAAAATTACCCCTAAGAACAGTCCCATTTCCCACATTTTTTTTGCTGATGACTGCCTCCTATTCATTAGATCTGATTTTAGAGAGTGTCACAACATTCTAACTCTAATTGAATCTTTTGGCAAAGCTTTAGGACAGTTAATAAACTTTGAGAAATCATGTGTTTTCTTTAGTAAAAAAGTCCAACCAAAATATCAGAGAATGATTAGCAAATTATTGAAAATTAAGAAAATTAATCCTCGGGACTCTTACCTAGGAACTCCTATTTTTATTAGTAAAGCCAAAATAAAACTCTTTGAAGGACTGGTAGAAATAATGGAACACAAAATCCAAGATTGGATGGGAAAAATCCTAGCCCAAACTAGTAAATTGGTACTCAACAAGTCAACTTTGGCAAGTATGGCCAACTATCAAATGAGCTGTTTCATTTTACCAAAAAAAAATCACAAATAAAATAAATGCTATATAAAGAGATTTTTGGTGGGGGCAAGGAAACTGATTATAAGGGTTATTACCCTAAATCCTATTCTTGCCTTTGTAAACCAAGAAATAAAGGAGGACTAGGTTCTAGAAATGCTCAAAAATTTAACTTAGCAATGATAACTAAACTAGCATGGAGACTATTAACTGAGCCAAAAACTTTATGGGTGTCTCAATTAAATCCTAGATATTTCAGAAACACCTCTGTTTTCAAGGCTAAAACCCCAACAACTAGTTCTTGGATTTGGAAATGTATAAGTAAGGGTATACAACTAGTTGAAAAAAAAACATTTGGGAAATATGAGATGGCAATAGTACTAACATTTGGGATGATAGATGGATACCTGAAATGGAAAACAACCTTAATAGCTTTAAAACAACTACTAACACTCACTTAACACTTGTGAAGGATCTGATTGATCCAATCACTAAGAAGTGGAATTCATCCTTAATTTTTGAAATGTTCCATGAACACATTGCTAGGAAGATCAACAATACTAGAATAGCTAGAGACAAACCTGACATCTTAGACGACTTCTTACAAAATCTGATGTTTTTTCTGTGAAGTCCATGTATAACAAACTTACTTTAAGAACTGTGAATCACTATAACTTAGGACATCTAGATTCCTTTTGGAACAGTTTATGGAATCTATATGTGTCCCCAAGAATTAATTTTTTTGCTTGGAAGTGTTTACATAGTTGCCCTCTCAAAACTCACAAAATCAGTCTAAATTTATAAGATATATTCACATTAATTGTTCCTTTCACGAATGTAACAAAATCCACATACACACATATAATTTTTTGTCCTTCCTCGCAAGTCTGTTCATTGCAGAGCATCTCCTATGGTCCTCAATTTCAACAGATCAATAACTTTCTTGGATATATATAAGGCATGGATAGGGAATAAAGATCCAACTATACCCATATAAATAATATTGACCAAAGCATGGTTTATTTGGAAGGAAAGATGTAAAAGAGCCTTTGAACAAAAACAACAAACTAGTGCTCAATTAGGCTTAGAAATACAAAGATTTTTAGATTTCTGGCATAAGAACAATATCCCATCTAGACAATTACACAATTGACAAAAATGAGGTTCATAATTGGTCTTTCCTAGAGAACACAATTGAAACTCAATATAGATGCTACTTGGATTTCTATAGATTTTCCTATAGGTTTCTCTTTAATTCTTAGGAATGATGCAGGAGACTTTGAGCAAGGCAGAGCATGACCATTCACAACTTTCACCTCCATAGAAAGCCTTTTTAGGATTGTTGCAGGGAGCTAACTGAACAAAAGAGAGGATTGTCAAACTTTACAGTGGAAGGTGATTGAAAGAACCTTTTTGATTATTTGAATGTGAAAGAATCTCAAATAGCATGGCAAAATCAGACTATAATGGATGAAGTAAAAAGAAAATTCAATCTTTGTCAAAATTTTTTTGGCTTTTATTTGGAACTTGAACAACGAATGTAGTCGATGTACTGGCAAAGGAAGCCAAGTCTTTTAGGAATATCCTCAACTAGAGGAATGAATCTCCTTCTTGTATCAACTTTGCTTTAGAAGCAGATAAGTTAAATGTTAGGGTTGAATCCAATAGCCCAATATTCAATGGCTCTACTCATCTTGATGTAAGTTAGTCTTTTGGAATGCACTTAATTTAAAAAGAAAAAAGAAGAGTTGTATTTATGTAGAGGAAAGAACGATAGAAATATTATTGTAAGAGAAAAAGAGAATGAACTTTGTTTAGTCTGTGCAAGAAATTTCGAGATAAGAATGGCAGCAGGAGGTATAAAGGAGTAGTTGCATATGCCACCCAAGAATCAGCTTAGCCAAAGGAGACAATTAGATTCAACTAAGTGCCATGGAGGG